>JARHVA010007082.1:102500-145000 GCA_037957365.1 Torreya grandis
TATGAGATTTGATGAGGCCAAAAATTATCCTTCATATTTCTTATTTATCTTTATTAAAATAACTTCTTATGTTTCCATCCACACCCTTTTAGCCTATATAATGATGATACATATCCATATTGTATGAATACTATATATGCATATTTTTTTGGTTAAAATTATTTATATTTATATAAAATAGTATGATTTAATGACTTTAATGTTTATGGTGTTACTAATTGAAAGTTAAGAATGAATAATACACTTATTTCAAGGTGTCTAATGCCTACAACTATGAAGGAAAGAGGGACATTTGAGTTTTTTCCAACATGTAGAAAGTGCCTACATGCATTTCTAGGCTAAAAAAATAGTTATAGAATAGAGGAAAAAATGAAGTCAAGGACATTCCTAATATTTAATATTATTGATTATTTTTATTTACCTTGAAATTATATACACTTGAAAAAATTGCATCTCTTTTAGAGTATGTATGTGAAAGTTGTCTCCCACAAGTAACATATAGCATTTATTTTAGCTGACCCATAGCAACCAAGATTCTAACACATAATAATAGTTGTAGGTACATTTTTAGGATTATGATGGTTTTAAAAGATTTAAGTGGATCCTCTCATTAGTTTTAGGAAAGGAATATTTCCTAGATTGTATAAAAAAGAAGTTTATTATAATATTTACTAAACCATATTTTTGCTTCATGTAAAAACTATTTCCATTGTAATTTAGTTTGAGATTTCTATTTTTAAGATATATTTCACAATTCAAGGCACTAACTTGATTCCAAGGTTGAAAAAACTCAACATATATTATCCATTTAAAAGATTTTATTATTGCAACGTAATATTCTATTATTTGTATTTTTACAACAAAATATGTTTATTGTTAGTATTTTTATACCTAATTATATTTTTTGAATAATAATATATATTAAATTATAGTTGATGGAATATATGAATCTCTTGAATAACAATCTATCTCCCCTATAGAATTAGTAGAGATTAAATTATAATATAATTAGTGAATAAAGATATTTTATGATAATTAGAAGAAAGGTCTAAATATTGTATTACTGTAATTATGATCTAGTAGAATTATTATGAAATAAAATATAATTTGAATAACTCACCTATAGAAAATGAGGGAGGTTAAGCTCTAATCTAAATGAGTTAGGGTCTGATCGCATGGATCTGGTAGATTAATCTCTCATCCATTAGTATTAGTTGTAGTTTTGTTTTTTTAAGCATGTAATTATTATTTCATGTTGAATATGTTGTAGATTATTTCATGTGTATAATCATTCCTCCAATTTTTACATTTAATCCATTCAGTGTGAGAAGTTTCCAATAGTTATGATTTTCCTTTCATGCAAGTGTGATTTCAATTCTTGTCATTTCAATTATACAAGTGTTTCAATTATGAAATGATTAGGACCCAAAATCTCATGAGAGATTAATTTTACACATACAATTTTGACACCTTGTTAGTAATGCACACTTGGTTGATAATTAATGAAGTATTGAGATTGATAATCCAAATAATTTTTCCTCAAAAAATATCTACCAGGTTAAACATGAGAGAATTTTATTAAATTAGTTTAATTGGTTATTTGATTATAATAATCATTTTTGCATAATTTATAGGTAAGGAATTAAGTATTATAATATTTATAATGTTGGTTTAGATTTTCTACTTTAAATTCTTGCTTTATTGGATTAATTTACTACTTTCCTAGATTAAATATATTTCTTTCTTAGAGTAAATGTAATTTATAAAAATAGAGGTTAAAAGATCATACATTCCCACCTTTCATTGCATAAGATAAAATGGGTTGGATCATAACTTTATTTTATCCTTAAATGATATACTACTAATTAGGGAAAAATATTTAAAAATTCCCAAAAATATACTAACTCTATGTAGGTAAAATCAAAATGATTGATAAAAGTAAAGTTGGGGGAGTTGTAGTTGGTAGTGATTCAAACAATGTGAATATAGTTGATTTATATCAAGAAATAACAACCCTTAAGTCCATGACAAATAACTACAAGAGAATACCAACTTGTTACAAGCCCAAAATAACATAACAAAAGTATGGGATGGATATAAGGATAAAAAATTACATTCACCTAGTAATGGAGACTTGCCCAAAATAATTGAAGTGTCTACACATATTGGTGATAAATAGCTTGCAAAATCTACAAAAATCCCTACATTAACTAAAAACTAGCCTGAAACATATAAAAAACATATGTTAGTACAAATCATATAATATTTTTTAGTATGGAGATACATGTATATATTGGAAAAAAATATCTTATATCTTATATAACATAATCTATATCCATTAATCAAGTAATACAATTTTTAATAGTGTCTTTTGTGTCTAATAGTAATAAAATGCATACACATGTGCCTAAAATGATTACATTTGTAACTGATGACAAAAACTAGTTTTTAACAAATATAAATATAATAATGTATGCCCATGTTGGTGAAGAAAATAAATTTAAATAAATTCTTGGTGCACCTTTTAGTATGGAAGATCATCTTGAAGTAGAAATATATGTTCATGTTGATGTAAATTAGCCTAAAAAAAATATTCATTTCTTATTGATATTGAATATCAATCCAAAAAAAAAATATTGCACTTGATGATAATAAAAATATATCTACAAATACCTCTCATGCACATATTGGTGAATAAACACATCCTATAGTGACCAAGTATATAATAAAGTCTACATCCACTAGTTGAAATTAGTGTGTAGAATTTGTTATGAACAATATGTAGAATTTTACTCTTGCACACATCAAATTTGTAGGAAATTCCATTTTCATCAAAGAATTCAAGAGTCACATAAGAATAAATGGTGGGGGAACCCCACTGATAAAAAAAATAATAACTCTTCTACCCATTAATTGTAGTTTAGGTGTATTTATATGAATGTATAGTATTTTGAAATCTGAGTATGAGAATAAAACTCAAGTATTTTTTAAGGAAGGGCATATTTTTCAAGAGAAATTGGTGGATGAAATTCTAGTTTTTAATATCTTTGACTATTTTATTTTAGAGGTGGAGTGAAATTGCCATGATATTTGGGTAGAGAAAGACAAGACATAATATAGATATATTAGAAATGAATGAGAATAAGGCTTATGTCAAAATAAAATGGGATCTTGGCCACCATTTAAAAGAGGCCCAGGTATGCCTAGAGATCCATTTTTATCTAATTTATATTTAGTTGGTTATGTTTTTCCTTTTTATGCACTTCATGCTTGGAGTTAAACCACACCACCATATCAATATTTTATAAACCATTAAAAACAACCACCTTCCCATTATCCTTAGTATCAAGGTCAATTATGGAATCCACCACCCAAAAATTTATAGCCATAATAAACAAATTGGTGTTAGAAAAAACCATCACTAGTTTTGTTGTCCAAAATATCCTATAACCCAACTTTAGCTTTAGGATAAAAAATAATGAATGAACATTATAAATTGGTCAACCTATTATCCCTTTGAATACACTAGGTTGTGAGTATAGGAGTTGAGGATTGATGATAATTTTTCCCCTTTCTCAAACTTGCACATAATATAAGAAACACACTAGCTTAACTAATTTGCTACAAGGAAATGATAACACACCCCACATACCAAATAAACTTAATGAAGTTCCACCTTAATTCAAGGATTTAAAAATCAAATTCATAGTAATAATAATAAATAAACCACCTATTTGAAGTATTTACAACATAATAATACATTCCATACCAATAATGAGCCAATACTTGACCCATAATCATTTTAAATTAAGGATGTAGCACCAAGAATTCATGACTAATAATTATACACATTTTCATTTTTTAAATAAATTTATGAATGTATGTGTCTCTATAATTAAATGAATTCATGTGAATAGTATTGTTAATGGCATAGTACTGCATCACTTGAAAAATAACCAACTTTGATTGAATTTAAAAAACAATTATAGGCATGTAAGAATAATAGGCCAACCTATATTAATCTATAGGCTAGACTATAGAAACCTATAAGCTATCCTATAGCAACCTATTGGATAACCCGTATCAACCTACAAGCTAGCCAGTAATAAATACAAGCCAACCTATATAAACCTAAAATCCAACCCATATAATCTACAATCTATCCCATAGCAACCTACAACCCAACCCATAATAGCTATAGACTATCTTGTATCAACCTATAAACTAGCCCCTAGTAATTACAGGCTTGAACAAACTTTTTTATAATGAAAATGGTGTATCATGTAGTAAATATGATAAATTAATATGGAATGTTTTAAAAAAATACTACATTTTTACTAAGGTGGTTCCCAAAATATAATATTTAGTAGTTGTAGATAGAGAAACTTGGTCATTTTAAAGACTAAAATAGTAAAAGGTTTTACCCTATCAGTCAACCCGTAATGAATCCAAAAATACCATGTGTCTATAAATACTATAAAATGGCTAAAATCCTACTACCACAATTTAATAAATTTTATAATTACATGAATATAATGTATACACTTTCATATTTAATTATGTATAAAACATATAAAAAAATCAATCTATTTGTATCATTTTCTCCAACACATTATTTGTCTTTGAAGATAAATCATCCCAGCTATAGGATATTTAGATTCTATTGGGGATGTTGATTTACATCACTTTTTACCACATTAATAATGTATTAGGAATATTTTACAAAGAAAAAATTATTCCATTAAAAATATATTATATCATATTTTCTTAGTTAATGTTTTTTTGCATCAACATCCATTTCTAGTCTCAAATAAAAGTAACAAAACATCAACCACAAGGTTATAATAAAATTCATTTGAGGAAACTATGATCTAATTTTTTTTCAAACCTCATACATGAAATATGTTAGGATTTTTACTTAATCATGATTGTATTTAATGAAAAGATCTTACTCAAAAAAATTATCACTATTATTTTCTACTGATGCTAATTTTGTGTTAAAATAATACATGTTAAAAAAATATTATGAGGTTTTGCATCATTTTTTTATGACATTTAAGGCCCAAATTGACATTTGTTTTCATATCCTTGACTCCTCACTGAGATTTACTCCCGACTGACTATATGGATAGTTGAACTATGCCATAAACTCCAATTCTAAGTATATTTATCAAAAACATGTCAACTAAATCATAAATTTTAATGAATTCCTTGTGCTTATATGAGTTATTAATCATTTTTTTCCATTACTTGATTTTATGTCTTGTGTATCTTGATCTAGTATCTAGTGCATAACCTAAATCCTAATGGTTTCAATATTATATAACTTTTTATTAACCCCTAGGTAAAAGGCCTCATGATCAATAGTTGACACAGCATCCAAAAAGGATAAGCATAAGGAATGATATTTAAATACCATTAAAATCTTGCCAACTCATAGTACATCTAGATAGACTATGATATAGAAGTAAATCACATCCCAACTACCCCATGACCATGGAAATGGATATAAAAAAATATGATAGATATAAAATGATAGAATAATTAAATCTAAGTGGTAGAGGAGATGACATGCAGCTTTATGCCATGATAATGGCAAGATAAGTGGGAGAATGTAGAGGGTGGATTCAAATTTTAAACATGATCAAAACTAATTTTATTCCCACTCCACTTTAAATCTATAAATTACCAACTCATAGCAATAATAATATGTTAGTGTTGGTTTTTTTAGGTTGTTTATGTTGATAGTAGTTGAACAACCAATTATCAGATACATAAAATAATTTGGTTATTTCTAGTGTCACTACAAAAGAAGAGAGAGGAGAAATAATAGGTCATGCTTATAAAATTAAGATTGTATGAACATGCATGTACCCCACCCTAATGTAAATATATTTTAATTTATTATTAATAAAATCATGGTTCTATGTTAGTGATGTAGCATGGTACTCATATTTATTTATTTGGTTACAATGTTCATGTGAAAGTGAGTGTCTATTGAGATAGTTACATTAGATAATTTAATTATATATGTCTACTAATAGGAAAAACCAATTTATTAGATTAGACAAAATTGATATTAATAATATGGATTAATCTATATGCCCTTCCATTCATAAGACCATTTCTAACTAGCCTAGTTACTCAAATCCGTTCCTTGGTGAGTGAGAAGAATAATTTACCCTGATATGCTTACATAAGGGAGATCATCATTGGGTGTATAGATTGGTTCCCTGACTCCTAGGTCTTAGGGGAAAGAGCGAATATTTTGGTTTTGTTGCCAAGATAAGTTGTATTTCATTGAAGAAATGATGATGAGAAGAAGTAATTAATCATATTTCTATAGAAAATATTGAGAGATGGTTAGATCAGATTAAGAAGTTTTTTGAAGGCCACCCTAGTTGTATAGGTTAAACACCAAAGAATGAAGAAAAATCATATGATGTTATATGTGTGATAATTTTATATAAATTACCAGGGCACCTTCACAAATAGCTTGTGATGTATGCTATAAATAAGAGGATAAATAAGGGATGTAAGTATTTGTGGAGATAATAATGAGTGGAGAAGAAATTAAATTTGGATTAAGTTTATAATTGAGATGTGGATGTGTGGTGTTGTGGTACATTAAATAGATACATATAAGAGTTAATTTTATACACATATTCATGACCTAAATATTATGTGTTCTAGTTTCTATATGAAACTATGGGTTCTTAACTAAGAGAGATACTCTTGGAGATTAATAATCTAATGGTAGATAGTAGAATTTAAAAACTACCAATGGTTTACTAAGAATTTAATGGTAGATAGTAGAATTAAAAACCTACCAATGGTTGACTAATAATTTAATGGTAGATAGTAGAATCAAAAACCTACCAATGGCTAACTAAGTACAATTACATGAGAGTAATTAAATTAAAGGGGATGGAGAAGGTGATAAACTAGGATAAATAGGGAGTTTAAGGATACCCTAGTGTAAGGAGGCTAGATCGACTTGGTATTGATAATTAACAAATGTCTAGAAGAGGAAAACATTAGGGATATTTGAGAGAGAAGGGAAGGGTTTAACTTAAGATGTGACATGAGTACCCAAGATGGCATGTAGAGGAATGAGGAGGACTATTTAATAATTAAATTTCACACTCACATAAATAATTTCTATGATAGAAGAAGATAGATAAGATTTGAGGTCATCTTTGGATAAATAACCTAACCTACCCCCATCCAACTTGCCTACTCGAGGACATTATTTAAAATTGTAAACTAGGAGTTTTGATCAAGTAATGAGTAAATAAGTTTAAAATATTTTAAGTGTGTGGTTTTTTGACTTATGGATATTCATACTCTAGTATTGATGATTATAGGAGTGGGACCAACAATCCCACTATGTTAAATGATACAAAGTAGAGATACCAATACTAGTGGAATAACTGTCACCCCTAAATATACATAAATAATAATTAAAAATAGTCATAACACCCATACAAGGAGGCATTATAACTAACATAGGTGCACAATGAGGTACTCTAGTCCTGATGGTGCAAGTCATCTATGAGATGCATCTCAACTTTCCTAGAGTATTGATAAATGAACAATATTACTGAGCATATCCACAAGTGTGAGCTCATCTGACATACAAATGAAATTCCATAATTGGTTCAAAAGGTGATCCAATTCACTAAATTTTTATAGGAATATGCATAAAACTAGTACCAGATAATGTGCTCATTGATTATCCTCAAATAATGTGTTCCCTCTTATCTCTTCTCCCATTTCTCTATATTACCCATTCTTTCCATTGGAAATGGCTCTCTCTTAGATTTTATATTTTCATAAGGAATATTTGATCTTGAAGATTAGGTAACTCCTTTAGATATTATAAAATATGTTCATCTTGATTAAGCTTGACACTATCAAGCATTTGTTAGAACTATCTCTTGATGCATATAAAGAATTTTTTGACCTCTTTCTTGACTTGGATCTATGTCTATTGAGTTTTGTACTAAGGTATTATGTGAAGGATAGTATTACTCATTCATGATCCTCCTTTTTGACCTCTTTTAGGGTGTTTTCAATCTGTTTGTAGGTCTAGATTTGTGTTCTTTTTCTATTGATAAATGCTGAGTGTGAGTCTATATAATTACTCTTTGCCTTTGTCCATTGATACCTAAACCCTATTGGGATATTTATGGTATATGTGTTTTCATTAATTTCAAGTTGAATTGGTGATGACAAAGTGGTCTAACAGGTCAGAGTGATGGAACATGGTGGTCTAATATACTTGGAGCAATGGGATACTTATAAGGATGTGCATGGGTGTCCTAGGTGGATGTTTTATGACTGAATGGATCTTGGTATGATGATGTTTGAATTTTTACTAATGTGTTATATACTCAAGGTTTGACTTCATCTATCCTTCATGAGGTATGCAGGTCAGGTTATGCCTTGTAGGCTTGATCATGCATGGTTGCATATGGGGTTTTGAGCATTATGGCTTTTGTGATATGGTAAAGAGCTAAGTATGCTTTCAATATACATTTTAAAAATGTATAGGGTGATAAGAGATTAGTTTTATGGTTTTCAAGAGGTGATAAGTGTTCTACATGATAGCTTGGCTATTGGCTTAGTTGGCCTAGGTGGGCTAGTAAGGCTTTGTGAAGGGTCAAAGAGTGATTTAAGAATGGTTAAGCTTATATCTATAGGGGATATGATAAAATAGGAGTGATAAAGTTAATTTACTAAGTCATAGGTCAAATTTTGAAGTAAAAAGTTAGAAAAAGTATCTTATGGCTTTCAGAGGTGCTAGAAAGGTGTCTAGTGAGCACGAGAAGGACTTTATTGTGTTTGTTGGCATGTGTAGGGTCTTCATGGGGAGATGAGACTTTTGGATACATTGGGTAAGGTCCCTAATAAAAAAATTTAATCGTTGGTTCAAGGTTTAAGGGGCATGTCTTTATTAACGATAATCAAGAAGCTAAGGAGGTTTTTGAGTGTTAAAACCCCAATCTTAGACCTGCTTAGAAATATCTTGTTTATTGGTGTCTAGTATGATAGTGAAAGGTCAAGATGATGATTTGAGGTTTTATATGACTCCTTAAATTTTTTTTAAAAGTATTTTTAGTCTATTTATAGTGTGTGGGTCCCATATAAAATGGGTTGTTAATAATATTCTTATTTGTAAGGAAGATTTATGAGAATGAATAGATGATCTAATGGACTATTTTTGAATATTATGAATTTTCCCAAATAGCCATGAAAATTTTTATTAAGATTCATCTTTCTGTGTCAAATATCTATAAGGTTAAAGTTGACTAGTTGATATGAAGGAAATGGTGCCATAAGTGAGAAAGAGTGATCATAGTGAAAAGAGGAATTGGAAGGCCTAATCAATGAGTAGGAATGGGTCTAAGATATTAGAGGTGATGTAGGGGATTTTTTACATCTATCCATGGGATTATTATTGTTCCTAGTCACTTGGAAATGATTGAATGGTTGACTTATAGTTGACCATGATGGTTTTTTTATAAAAAGGAACCTATTTTGGATGATTGAGTTTGTTTGCAGGGAAGATGGTTATATCAAGTGTTTCTAATGGTTAGAGAGTGTTGAGGACTTATTTAATTACTTTTTTTAAATATTTTAAAGTTTTAATAATATTTATTTAGTTAAATATAGTCACACAATTGGTGTTATGCTTCATTTATGAGGTGTTTGTGACATGAGATCATGGTATGGTATAAAAAGCTTGTGTAGAGGATCATGGTTGACCTTGGAAGACATGAATAATTCTTATTAAAATGTTATAAAGAGATATGTCTAAACATAATTAATATTGGTATATATACAAGGTGATTTAGGCCTTTTGGGTGTAGGAATCAAGTAAAATGAGCAAGTGTGTGTGTTGATATTTGAAGACCTTGTGTGAAGGTTGTTGGGGGTCTTGGTGAACAATGTTTGTATGAGATTGAGTAGAGAAAAATGTCATTATAATCAACATAATGTTTTTATTATTTTTATCATATTTATGAGTACATATTTGAATATAAGTGAAAGATTTGTGAAGGGGTTATTTTCTTGTGTTAAAGAAATAGCTTGTTGGTGATGTGTGTGGAGTTTTAGACTTGGAAAAGAGTGTCATTTTAGGGTTTCTCTATTAGATTTAGAATAAATTAGAGTTCAATATTTTTTAATTTTTTAATGTGTTGTGTTGGTGCTCAAGATCTAAGTTAAGTTGGTGCTTGTCATCTTTAGGGGTTGGTGCTCCTTGTGAAGTGGGTACTTCACTAAATTCTCTTATTTATGATCATATTATAGGACTTTAGTCCATTGTTTTTAGAATTGAGAGTGATTTTTCTCCTCCATGAGGGTTTCCCAAATAAATCTTGTGTAATGGTTACATTCATGTTTGTTCTTTGATTCATTTATCTTATATATTGATGTGATTGGTTAAGTAACTTGAAGAGTTGGGATTTGAATTGCATTATTGTTAACCACTAATTCACCCCCCCTCTCAATGGTGTGTACTTATATCAATTGGCATCAAATTAGGTTATTTTATGGCTTAATAGATTGAAAGGTGATTCTAAGGTATAATGGCTAGTCAAGGAATGCAAGGTGGTTTCTCTTTCAAACAAGCTCCATTATTTAACAGTTCTAACTATGCCTTTTGGATTTTAAGAATGCAATATTTTATCATGGCTCTACAATTTTATGTTTGGTATATTATTGCTGATGTATATTTTGTTCCTAATAGTTTTCCTACTAGTTCTACTAATAAGAAACTATTTGAAAGCAATTCAATGGCTATGAATGCCATCTCTAGTGGTCTATCAGAGACTGAATTATCAAAGGTCATTCATTATCCAATAGGTAAGGAAATGTGGACCAAGTTGAAGACTAGATCAGGTAAGTATAGACTTAATCTTCCTTTTAAGAACTTCTACTATGGTGAAGTGGGTCATTTTGTAAGCAAATGTCCTCACAAGCATAAGAAAGATGAGGATGAGGATCAAGTAAAAGGTAAGAAATATTTCAAGTCTTATAGAAATAAGAGATCATTCAGGAAGTTTGATAACAAAAATAAGTTATATAAGGAAAAAATTATTATTTACATAAAGATGGATGATAGTGACATAAAAGTAGGTGATGACATTCAATCTGATAACAGTCATAATGAAAATGAAGTAGAGGATGATGAAGTACTTTTCATGGCAATCAAATCAGATGACGAAGGTGATTGTTCATATCAAATTAAAGGAAATTGAGTGGATCAGATGAATAAGATGAGGAAGACATTATAAATTATGAGAGTGAACTAAAAATTGCTCTTGAAGAAATGAAAATTGAAAGAAAGGTATGTAAAGGTTTGAAGGCCAATTTGAAAGACTATGAAGTTCAATTCAATATTTTTGAGGCTAAGATAACTAGAGATAATAGGGAGCATGAAGGAGAAATAATGTTATTAAATTAAAAATTGGAGTATATATCCTTAAGCCTAAAAGGTAATTAAGAAGAGTGTTCCAAGTTGATTACAAAAAATAATTTTTTGAATGATGAATTGGAGAAAGATTTGAATAAGACTAAGTCTTTTTCCAAGTATAAAAAAAGCACAAATGATTTTGACAGTCTATTGATGAATCAAAAGTCTTAAAGTGATATAATAGGTTTAGGTTTCATTAAGAAGCCATTATTAGTATCTCAAGAAAAGGATAAAGTCATTGAAGAGGAGAAATACAAACTTACAAAAATCAATACCCAAGTTGAGGGTGTTATCTCCAATAAGGTAAGATAGCCTAATGCCATAAAACATTTGAAATTTAATGGATACTATCATATTTGTCATGAGTTTGGTCATAAGGCTAATGATTTTAAGATGAAGGCTAAGAAAATAAATTTACCTAATCCTATGAATGAGATAAAATGCTTCAAGTGTTTGGAGATGGAACATTTAGCCAATCATTGTCTAAAGAAGATAAAGCAAAGTGAGTCTGATCCTAAGAATTTAACATGTTTTAATTATCAAAGTATTGGTCACTTAAACAAATTTTATCAGTATCAAAGAAGGATTAAATGTTTTAATTTCAAGGGATTTAATCATATTTCTAAATTTTGTAAGAAAAAGGGGGCTCTTAATCAAGTCAAGACCAATCAGGTTCTAAGTTTTCAAGAAAGGAAAGATAAAGTCTTATACAGGCCAAAGGAAGAAAAGAATGTAATAGTTGACATGTCTGATGATCAAGATTGTGTGTTTTCAAAGGTAGAGAGTGCTTGTATTATTTAATAATTTTCATTATCTACTCATATTTCCAATGAAAAAATAAAAAAACTATGAGAAGTTGAAGAAGGAAGACAAAGATAGCCTTAAGATAAGTATGGATCATTCTATAGCTATAGATGATGATATTTCATTTATAGATCAATAATTAAAAGACCTTAAAAAGGTCAATTCAATTTTTAATATAGATCAAGACATGGTGGCATCCTTATTTTTTGCCTATTCAAATTTGAAAGAAGAGGAGAAAATTTCAAGAACATAAGAGGTAGTCACAGGCAAGTTAAAGAAGAATAAGACCATGTTGACCAAAGAAGAAGAAAAATATGAGAAGATATGGGCCAGTCCAAGATTAAAAATATTCTAAATTAGTCTTGAGGGATTGGATCTCTCTATCTATTCTTCACAAGAGACTCTTGTAGGTAAAGAAGCAAGATTGTTTGTCCAAGAGGTATGTTCAAGTCTTTTTATCCTAAAATGTCATTTTGATCAATTTTTGATGTCTTGGTTGAGTGATGATTTGAAGGATATGGAATAAGTGTTTTTTATGAGGTTTTAAGGAATATTGTCATGAGTTATTTATAGGTGGTTTAAGGTCTTGATGAGCTTAGATATGTGTTTTATGGTCAAAAGTCTGAGCTAGCCATTTTTGGTAGTCATGACTACCTAAAAAGTGCCAAGATAGCTCATATAGTGTTATAAGGTGGATAAAATATTGATAATAAGTGATTCAAGTTGGTTTTGGTATGTCAAAGGAGTAAATATGGTTTTTAGATACTATTAAGGTGCACAAGTATGATTTTGATCATTTGGTTAAGATGTTTGTTATAGGTATTAGGTTTGTATGCACAGAATGCTTAGTTTCAATTAGTTTCAAGGGTCACTTGAATAATGAAGATGTGTCATGAAGTATGTTTCACTCAAGAAGGTATGCACATTTTTTTAAGACATGTTCCAGGTGGTTTCATAAGTGGATTAATGTTTTTATTCTAGGTGAAGCATTTTGAGTAGTCATTGGCTTCTCTTCTCTAGAACATGCATTTGGTGGCGTAAAGGAAGTCATGGTTATTAAAGGTGTGGAGGCTTTAAATTTGGCTTGGAAGTGATTTTTTATGGTCTCCAAGTGTGGTATCTAGCTCAGGTGTTTGCATTGACTAGAGGTTGACTTTTGACCAACTATTGCTTTGAAAGCCTAGTGATTTGGGCATGTTTAGAAAAGTGGTCAAAATTTGGAGTTGGAGGTTGGAAGATTTAAAATATTTTGAATGGGCCAAATTTTTATTTTAATAAACTTTTATAGTGGTATGTAAGTGAGTATATTTCATTTTATTTAAGTTTTAGCTCACTAGGAGGCTTAATTGGCTAGTAGGCTAAAGAAAGAAGTATGCTAAGGAGGATGAGTTGGAGGCTCATTATTGGAATACCTAAGTGGGGATGATATTGATCCTCAATTATTAAGTTTCATGGATTGAAGTGATCAGGGCAAAGAGATATGAGGTTTGTAGTCTCTAGATAGCACTATAAGGGGTCTAAGTAGGCCTAGTGAAAAAAATGAAAGATTTTTGAGAAAATTTTCAAAATAAGAATGGATTTTTTGGTTCTATATGAGTATGTTGGTCTATTATAAACATGATTAAAGTATGGTGGTGTGCTTGAAGTAATCTTGATGGTCTATAAGGTGCCTTAAGTGTAAAGGTATGTGAGCCTACATGGTGCTTTGGTACTCATGTTGTTTGAGTTGATGGTAGCTATTCTTGGAGATCTTTTAGGTGTGCATGGGTTGTGTAGATTAAGTAGGATCCTTAAAAGTAAAGCAAGGTCCTAGGAGTAGCTATGTTGATTTGCAAATTGGTGATAGGTCTAAGGATCTTGATGGTTCAAGAGTAATTCTTAGTGAGAGCATCTTCAAAGGAGGAGTTATGCTTATTTGAGGAATGAATGGCCAATTTTTAAAAAAATTCCTATAGGTGATCATGTTTTCATGAGTTTCCTATAACTAATTTGCTTGTTTTCTATGGTGCCTAGTGTTGAAGGGAGACCACTTTGTCATCTAGACAAAGGGGGAGAGATAAAAAGAGTGTTGCCATCAATGACAAAGGGGGAAATTATTTGGATATTGATGGTAGATGTGTTATTATTAATTTAAAGTGGCATTAGTGATGGAAAAGTGGTATAATAGGTTAGAGTGATGAAACATGGTGGTTTAATATACTTAGAGCAATGAGATACTTACAAGGATGTGCATAGGTGTCCTAGGTGGATGTTTTATGGCTGAATAGAACTTAATATGATGATGTTTGACTTTTTATTGATGTTTTATATTCTCAAGGTTTGAATTCATTTGGCCTTCATGAGGTATGCAGGTTAGGTTATGCCTTATAGGCTTGATCATGCATGATTACTTATGGGGTTCTGAGTACTATGACTTGTGTGACATGGTAATGAGATCATTATGCTTGGAATATACATTTTAGACATGTATAGGGTGATAAGAGGTCAGGTGTATGGTTTGAAAGAGGTGAAAATGTTCTACATGACAACTTGGCTATTGGCCTAGTTGGCCTAGGTGGGCTAATGAGGCTTTGTGAAGGGTCAAAGAGTGATTTCAAAGTGGTTAATATTATATCCACATGGGAGATGATTAGAGAGGAGTGTTCAAGTGCATTTACCAAGTCAGAGGTCAAATGTTGAAGTAAAAAGTTATAAAAAGGATCTTATGGCTTCAATAGGTGCTAGAAAGGTGTATAGTGAGCCTGAGAAGGACTTTTTTATGTTTGTTAGCACATGCAGGGTTTGCATGGGGAGATAAACCTTTTGGAGATGTTTTGTAAGGTCCCTAAAAAAAATTTATAATCATTTTTTATGGGTTAATGGTCAAAAATTTATGAATGATCATTAAGAAGCTAAGGAGGTTTTTGAGTGCTAAAACCCTAGTCTTAGACCTGATTGGAAAGATATTTCTTATTGGTTCCCATTATGATGGTGAGTGGTTAAGATGATTATTGGAGGTTGTATAGGACTCCTTAAATTTTTTGAGAAAGTATTTTTATTCTCTTGACAGTGTGTGAGTCCCACAAAAAAATGGGTTATTAATAGTATTCTTATTTTTAAGGAATATTTTTTAGAATAACTAGATGATGATGAAATTTTTTAATAATATGAATCTTTATATTTCAAAGTTATATAAGGTTAAATTTGACTAGTTGATATGAAGGAAATAGTGCCATAAGTGAGAAAGAGTGATCAAAGTGAAAAGAGGAATTGGAAGGCCTAATCAGTGAGTAGGAATGGTTTTAAGCTATTAGAGGTGATGTATGGGATGTATTAACTCTAAAAATGAGAGTATTATTATTTATAGTCACTTGGAGATGATTTAATGGTTGACTCATAGTTGACCATGATGGTTTTGCTAGAAAAAAGAACTTGTTTTGGATGATTGAGTTTGTTTTTAGGGAAGATGGTCAGATCAAGTGTTTTTGATGGTTAGAGAGTGTTTAGGACTTATTGAATTAATTTTTTAGAGATTTTAAATATTTGAATAATATTTATTTATTCAAATATATTCACATAATTGGTGTTAAATATTATTCAAATATAGTCACACAATTGGTGTTATGCTTCATTTGTGAGGTGTTTGTGACATGAGCTCATGGTATGGTATAGAAAGCTTGTGTATAGGATCATGGCCAACCTTGGCGGACATTAATAATTCTTATTATAATGTTATAAAGAGATATGTCTAACCATAATTAATATTGGTATATATACAAGGTGATTTATGCCTTTTGGGTGTGGGAATCAAGTAAAATAAGCAAGTGTGTGTGTTTATATTTTAAGACCATGTACGAAGGTTGTTGGGGGTCTTGGTGACCAATGTATGATATTGAGAAAATAAAAATTTCATTAGAATCATCATAATTTTCCGATTATATTGATTATTTATATCAGATTTATGAGTGCATATTTGAATATAAGTGAGAGATTTGTGAAGGAGTTATTTGCTTGTGTTGAAGAGATAGCTTGTTGTTGGTGACATGTGTGGAGTTGAAGACTTGGAGAAGAGTGTTATTTTAGGATTTATCTATCAGATTGAGAAGTAATCATAGTTCAATAGTTTTTCATTTGATAAGGTTTGTGTTGTTTCTCAACATCTTAGGTAAGTTGGTGTTTGTCATCTTTAGGGGTTGGTGCTCCTTGTGAAGTGGGAACTTCACTAAAGCCTCTTGTTTGTGATAATATTATATAAGTATAGTCCATTTTTTTTTAGAATTGAGAGTGGGTTTTGTCCTCCATGAGGGTTTCCCACATAAATCTTGTGTAATGGTTGCATTCATGTTTGGTCTTTGATTCATCTATCTTGCATATTGATGTGATTGGTTCAGTAACTTGAAGAGTTGTGATTTGAATTACATTATTGCTAACCATTGATTCATTGCTCCTCTCAATGGTGTGTAATTATATAAAACTCCTTCGATGAAACACTTATATAATCATTTGGATCTTGATATTGTGTGAGCTATTATTATCTTCTGTATATCCAATATGGGTTCAATCTTATGGGATTTTCCCATTTTTATTTGGTGCATCACCTTTTAGCCTTCTTAGGATCCCTTATCCTCTTTCTAAAAATTTTTCCTATGAAGCATTAGTTTTAGGTGATCATAAAAGAGGAATTTGGCCTTTTCTAGAGGTTTAGCCCAACCATAGGTGACCCATAGCCTGGGGTTGTTCCCATAGTTTTGATCAATTGGAAGGGAGTGTGAGTGACTCCCTCCTAGGGTGAAAAATTGAGTGGAAAAAATAGGGATATGAATTTAATTTATTTCCTTTATTTTGATATGGAATTTAAAACATTAAGTTATGCATGTAATATAAGTTTGTGCCACTTTATAAATTTCAAAAGAAGAATGTAAATCATTACATGTAAATTGTGATAAGGATGTATTCACCATCAACACTTGAGACCTACGCATCTCTAGATACAATCATGCAAGAATGTAATTATTCACTAAAATATAAACCTTTTTTAAATATGTTTCATATTTTCATTAATTATATAAATACTTGTAACCATTTTTATATATAGTTGCAACCACTATTATACACACATGAGATTTCATACTTATAACAAAGGTTTTAGCTTGTTATTTATATAGAGGGTTAAAATATTTCCTCATGTCATGATGAAAACACATATATTTTATTGTTTTGATTACTTAATTTCCAAATAAATATGCTCTATAAATATTTTGCATTTCACACCTTATTTGGTTGTGGTTATCAAGATTCCTATTCATCGTGATTGGAAAATAAGAAGCTAGTATAAAAAATAAAATTTCCCTTGTTTTTGAATGTGAGACTCAAGATATCTTAATTTAATAGTCCTCTCATAATATTATTATAGGTAAATGATTTAAATAATTCATATTTATCATATGATACTTTTTATTGATCACATATCTAGATCAAATCATCATAACTATTTAGCATATTAGAAATGAATGGTTGTCAAAACATATGTTTTCAGTTTTGTGAAGAAACAAGTTATTGTATGCTTATGTAGTCATGTTTGATAATGACATTGATGGAGTTATTTCATTAAAAGTTTTTTATGATTAGTTTATGAATTATATAGTGGTAAAGAAATGTGTAAATACTAAAATGAAGATCAAAGTATAAATAGCTCAAAATATTGAGTGATTAATTGAGTGTAGAATATAGTTTTTATGATGGAATTAACCTCATATATCCATTACAACATAAATAACTTTTATTTGTTTACAAATTCATGGATGCAAACATTAAATCATATTGATGAACATGCAAAGATAAAAACATGAGAGAAATCTTGAGAAAGATAAAAGATGTATTTCCATATATATTTTTGAATATTCCATCTACTGATTTTAATAGTATTTGTTCATTTTCATTTCATGTCCAATTTTGATCAGAATTGAAGTCATATCTTTTTGCATAGGGACTAAAAATTCTTAAGTTCATGAGGGGGGGTTTGTGATGAGTCCTAGAATTTTCCTTCAAATTTATTATTTATCTTTATCAAAACAACTTCTTATGTTTAAATCCACACCCTTTTGGCCTATATAATTATGATATACATACATATTATATGAATAATGTATATGCATATTATTTTGGTTAAAAATAGTTATCTTCATATAAAATTATATGATTTAATGGATTTAATATTTAAGGAGAAAGATTGGAAATTAAACAATTAAAAATAAAATTATTTCAAGGTGTCTTATACTTGAAGCTATTTAGGAGAGAGATCTATTTGGCTTTTTTCCAACTTGTAGTAAGTGGCTACATACATTTCTAAGATACAAAATCAATTTTAGAAAATGATAAAAATAAAATCAATAAAAGTCCTAATATTAAATATTATCATATATTTGGATTCCCATTGAAATTTTATACACTTTAAAAAATATCTCATTTTTAATCCATATTCAAAAAATATAGCTCTTGGAAGTAACCTATAATATATGCTATAGCTAACTTGTTATAGCTGAGTTTCTAACTCATAGCAATAAAAATAACTAACCCATAACATTGACTATAGGTTCATTTTTATGATTGGTGGTTTTAAAAATATTAATTTGTATCCTCTAATTATTTTGAATAATGGAATGGTTCATATATAGCAAGAAAAAGGAAGAAGTTGATTGTAATGTTTACTAAACCATATTTTTCCTTCATGTCAAATTTATTTTCATTGGAAGTTAAATTGAAGTTTGGACTTGAAGATCTCTTCCATGATTCAAGGAGACAAATTGATTAATTGAATATAGGGATGAACAAATTCAAATTTTATTTTTCATTTTAATTATTTTATTATTGAAACATAATATTCTATTGTTTATATTTTTGCAACCGAATAAGTTTATTATTGGTATTGTTGTACCCAAATATATTTTAGGCATAACCATATCTATATTTAGTTGTAACCACTAAATTTATGAATATATTTTATAAACATTTGTATCTCTATGTAATGAGTAGATATTGGATTGCAAGAGAGTTAGTGAGTTAGTGAATAGTTATAGTTAATGATAATTAGAATAAAGGTTTGAATATTATATTTATTTAATTCTAATGTAGAATAACTATTATGAAATAAAATTTAGTTTAAATAAGTAAATCACATATATCAAATGATAGAGGTAAATATATAGTGTAAATGAGATATGGCCCTCTCACATGAATATGGTACAATGATTTCTCATCCCTTAGAATTAGTTGTATTTATTATTTCATGTGGAATATATTGTGTTTATGATTTCATATGTGTATAGGCATTCTTCCATTTTGTAAATTCAATTCATTAATTATGGGAAGGTTATAATAATTCTAATTTCCATTTCACAAAAGTGTGATTTGAATTCATGTCATTTACATTCTACAAGTGTGTCTTAATTATGAAATAATTATGACCCTAAATTTCATGACAAACTAGTGTTGCACTTATAATGTTGACACCTTGTTAAGCTTAGGAACCTTAGTTGATAATTAATGAAGTAGAAGAATTAATAAACCAAATTGTTTCCCCTTGAAAGAGTTATTCTAGGTTTAACATGATATATTGGTCTTGTGTCAATTAAATTGGTGGTTCGGTTTTGCTCATAAGGATTGGCAGGCTAGAAGGTGAATTTATCTTTTTATTTGGTCTTTAGTCAATCTAGTTTTCTCATCAGGAGTGTTCACATGAACAATGATTAATATGGGTAGAGTATTAAATTGAAAAAAATTTAACCTATGCTTATATTATATGTCACTTTAAATGTTACTTTCTGGTACAGGGTCTACTAATCATGTAAACATTTCATTTCTGTGAAAATGAACTTGTTAAGGAAAAATCATTCAAGTGTGAGGAAGTGATTTATTGAGGTTTGGAAAGTGATATATATAAGGAAGGTAAAACTTCAATATATTAATATTTTATAGTTTACAACATATAGAATCTTCAGTCGTGTAAAATAAAACCTCAATTCAAAAGGAAAATCTAATGTTCCCTTATGCTGACTGGTTTTTTTGGGTTGGTAAGCTGGTTGCTTCACTAGTTTGTTGGTTACTGGTTTGGGAGGTTTTTTAGGTTACTGCTCCAGTCTGTTAACTTTCCTTCCAGTGTTTTGATGGCAATTTTATCTGGTCACATCTATTGGTAGCAGGTCCTTGTAAAACTTGGTTTAGTTGTTTTACTAGTATCAGGTTCTTTTAAACTTGGTTGTGCTTAATGGTTTATCTTTCTTTTTGATGTAAAGGGTTTCGGGGCCCCTTCAAAACCTATTTTTACCTTAATCTAAAACATATAGATGAATTTATCAAAAGTAAAAAAAAAAATCTATCAAAAAAAAGATCCATGAGCTATGTAGAATACCCATATTTATACAAAAAATTACTCTCTTGAAAGAGAAGATGTATAAAACTTTTACACTTACTCTTGGAGTAAGAAATCAAGGAGTGCTCATATAAGTGTGCTCATTTCAACTTGAAGAGGCATCTTTTGTGGAGTAGAATGAAAAATAATACTCTACGAGTAGGTAGGTGCCTTTTCAAGTGTTTAAGAATGAGAAAATGTTATTGGAGTCTTTCATTTGAACAATCTCTCCTTGAGCTCAGTTGAACAAGTCTCACCATGAAATGGGGTGCCAAAATTAAACTTCATATCTTGGTAAAAATTTTAACAAAATTGAATGATTTTTTTTATATTTGAATATATTAAAACATAACTATCAAAACCTAACTTTTAATTTGTAGTTTAGACTTTTTCAACTTATAAGTCACTCAACTTGTCAAAAAGAAAAGTGTGAAATATAAGTTGCACTTTTTCAATTTAAAATTGATGAAATGATAATTGAAAATTACAAGTAACAATTTTTCAACTTAAATATAAGAGCTATCAAAATGATAGTTACAATTTACAACTTACAACTTTACAATGTAGCTTACAAAATTTATAATTTATAGAATGCATTCTTCTTAAATAATTAAATAATCAATCAATGATAGTGACATCTAAGGATTCCTTATCCTTTTCCACTTGTATCCTCTCAATGTAAGCATCGAAGTTGCCAAATATTTATTATAGGCACTCTTCATTAAGACTAATTGTAAAAATATTAATGACATCGCATTCTATCTTACATTAGATAATTCTATAGAAAAAGATCTATAGAGTTGGATATCTTTGCCCATCTGATCAAGTGTATTGTGGTACTTGATAAATCAATGGATGGAATCCAAATTTAAATTTGTGTCATGTGCTGACTCCCTCTTAATCACCTCTTTAAATTTATCTTGGACAACCTGAATAAAAAGAGGTTTATCTTAGTAATCTACCACCTCACATGATAATTTACAAATTGAATCTTCAATGTCATACATTACATTTGTGGCCTTGCCACTTGTGCTCTTTGCCTTATCAATACTTTCACTAAGTATTATAACTCTAAACTTGGATGCCCTCTATAGCTCATCATGCTCCAAAGGATTTTTAAGTATCCTTTCAGATATAAGGACATCACTCTCTATCTGATCAATGTCTTATAAATTGGGAAAGTAGAGATTTAGAATTTGAACTTCTTCATATTTATTTATTTATAATTTCAGAGATGTAAGGTTATCCTTTAGTGTCTTATAATAAACCATGGCCAACCTTACCACCCTACTCCCTTTGGTGACTGATTATTCAGCCCAGTCCTTTGTAAATTTGCCCATTGTGCCAATCTCTATAGTTGTATCAAATATATCTTTATCAAGGAATTGAGAGAGATTGAGTGGGATGGGTTGGTTCAAATGGATGTGTTGGGTCTATGACCCTTCTCAAGGCAACTATCAGCTATTCTACCTTATTCTTCAATGCATCCTTAGTGACCTTGTCACTGTCCATTTTCTTGAAGAGAGAACTTATGCTTGTTTGGACATCATGTTTCAATCCTTCTCTCATTGGATGACCAAGGTGTATCTTGGATACTTGATAATCCCACATCACTAAATATTATTTATACTATTTAGATGGGGAAATGATATATCCATATGCTTCTCCAATTTTTCATCATAAGAGACTATATAAATGGTCTTAAGACCTCTCATTGGTCATTTAGAAGCTTCTAATAGACCAAACTATAGGGTGTCAAGAGTTATGATTTTTTTTCCTCTTCTTAGACTTTGATTGTGCAAACCAAATAGGAGTGGCAACCAATGAATCCTATTTTATCCCAATGACCACTATTACATGTGAATCTATGATTGAATCTATCACATTGGTATTTATTATAAAAAGTACTATATATATCATTAGCATTATCATTGAGTCTTTGACTAATGATTTAACTATCTATAACCCATTGGTGGGTTCACTATCCATAGTTGTGTCAATAGGATTCTCTATTTCCACCTCTTTGTTGGGAGTTTGGGTCAAGGTAAAAGTGGGAAAAGGTGAGGAGACTTACATGGTTTGAGTGGATGTGCTAACAAGGGGTGTGGAAGCTGAGAGTGATAGTGGTAGAAAGGTAGGCATGTGTGGAGGTAAGAAGTGAACTTATGGAAGGATAATATCTAAGGAAACAAAAGAATCTAGTAGTGTGGTTAGAATGTCTAGATTAAAAATAGTGGGTAGTGTGATGGAAGATGAATATGGAGTTATTAATAACCTAGTGGCTATGGTAGATAGTGGGACTGTAGTCATAATGATTGAGTCAACATCCATGTATTGCTAGGTGGTGTTATGATCAATGGGAAATATTAGATATAAGGGATGAGGTGGAAGTGATTATGGAAGAGGGAAATGAGGATGGAGTTGGGATAACCAATTGTATTGATTGGATTAGTACCAATGGGATCACTTGTATTGGTGGTCTAGATGAGGGAGTAATTACTTGCACTAGTGGGTTGGATGAGGGAGTAATTAATGGCATAGGTTGGATGGTATAAATAAGAAGAGGTCTTATAGTAGTTGAATACCCTTTAGAAACTAGTAGTTCTCTACCTAGTGGTCAGGTTACTAGCACTTGGGTGTTAGAAGGGGCCTTTTTGGCCTTTTATTTTTACTTCCCTTTGTGTGAGATAACTAGTCCCACTATTTGATCTACTTAGGTGCCATTACCAGAACCATCTATTACTTCTATCTCTACCCCTTTATCATTTAACTTTTTTAATTTGTCTATGATGTTTAGGCTCTCTTTTTTATCTTTACCCCCTTAATTCTTAACCAATTTAAAGTCATATTGATGACTGGGGTAGTCCTATCTAATAAATAAAAAGATTCAGGTGTAGACCACCTAAATTGAAGAAGGGGTTGGAGTTAGATATGATTATCATAATACACCTTATCCAATAATTATTACTCATATTTCAAATCTTCTATAATTGGTTTCATATCATAGCTCTAAATTTTTTCAAGGGTCATCCTATAATAATCCCTCAACCTAACCTATTCCTCATCTTTCATGTCCTCTCAATAATCTTCAAAAAAGTTAATGTGATAAAATGAATAACCCAATCAACTATTAAAAAAACATATAAAATTATAAAAGCGCCTAACATCAAGGGTTCTAAAATTAATCTAATTCATTTATTCCTTTGCACATTTGGCTTTAGATAAGGAAGGGCATGTATATCTCCATATACTGATAGGGAAGTGTATGCATGTTTTGTGCCTTCTTAATAAGAACTTATGGGTTTCCACTAGTTGTTTTTCAAGTTCCATTAGGTCCCATTTATCACTAAAATACCTAGGAAGGGTGTAAGGACACCTCCTAAAACCATTAACTTTGATATAGGAAAATATGGGGAACTAGATGAAATATAATCCCTTATTTATAATTTCTATCATTACAGTATTAGAAAACCTTATCCTCCCTAGTTCTTGTTCAAACATAGTTATGATGTAGTAGATTAGGGCATCATTGAATCTTATGGATTTTTTTTACTCCCATCAAAAGTAAGATCATGATAGTAATTATAAACCTTTTTAACTTGATCAAGTACTATGTTTAACCTTGGGAATACCCTCATTTTTTATAAAGCATAGGTAAGGTAGGAGGTCATGTAGAATTTGCCAGTAGTTTGAACCTCTATCAACTATTTGTGAATGGAGTCACTGATAAATTGAGCCCAATGAGTGTATTTTTTATTCTTTTGGATTACCCAAATATATTGTTACATCCAATCTTGGTATTTCTTCACATTCTAGCTTCTTCGAATTCTATGTAAGAGAACAATGATGTCCCCTACCTCATCCTTGAATTATATCCTAGTTAAGGTCTTAGGAATTCTTGAGGCTAAAGATTTAGGTATCTTCAACCACTATTTTTTTATAATCCATGAATAGGCTGAGGTGTTGTCCTGGTATAATTTCTTAGATGAGTCAAGAGTAATATCTATATAACTTTCAAACTTTGAGATTAAAAATAGTGTTAATGAAATTTGGATCTAGTCTCAAAATCTTCTCCAACTTATCATTCACTACCTCCCTTTCCTATACATCATAATTTTTGGCCATAGTGAGCACAAGCATAGGCATTTGTATTAAGATTGGAAGGGATACATCCTAATGTAAACCAATATCATATATGCTCTGAATCTAGTCATTTTTGAATTTTACATTGATCCTAGTCTAGAAATTAGCTAGGTCTATATATATTAAGTTAGTTTTAGTTATGGAATTGATGTTAGAATCTGAGATGAAAGGGACACCATGTCCATTTGACTTGAACTTCATCTCTTTTATAAACATATACACTGGGAAAATGGGTGAGGGAAAATAACTACATAGATGGTTGGGCTTTGAGTTTGTAATTATGGGTAATATTTATGCTTTTAACTTGGAGTTTTGTTATGATTTTATAGGGTTTATATTCCAATAGGAATATGGTATGTAATAGTAGTGGTAAAACCTAGCATGTATTTAGCAGGGTTTACACTTGGAAAATCACTTACAAAGTTTGACCAATGGTCTGACAAGGTTATGGTTTGTAATTTCAAGTCATATATCTAGTGAGAACTTATGATGAAAAATAAAAGGGATCTCCAACTAGATCTAATCAAGGATTTTAGGTGTTTCTATAGTTAAAATATCTAGTAGAGGTTTTAGTTAAGAATACAAGAAGGATATCTACCTAGATCATTTTTTTTTTTTTTAAACCTAAGGTAATTACAACAAGTACTTAGACCAATTTTAGTAATATTTTAACATATGAATGCAAAAACTAGAAATTTGCAAGAAAATGATGATGCTTTTAATAATTTAAGTGAAAATCCCTAAGTATGGAAAGTGAAAACAATTAATCTTGTATAAAAAGAATAATGGAGGCATATGTGACCTAGGATAATATCAAGGATTTATGTACAAGGTTCTATAATTGATGGATATAGTGTTCATTTGTGTCACTTGGCTATGGAAATGAATGAATTTGGTCATTGCATTACTTGACTTGGAGGTGAACATAATCTAGTTCACAATGTTGCTTGAAAATGAAGCTTTGGTTTTTAATGTTAAAAATGACATAAAAATCTTGAATTATATACCAAAACTCATAATAAATGTTTTGCATGCCACTAATGGTGTTAGATGGGTTAATAGGTAGAAATGTAGGTTTCCAGAGTCACTTTAGTAGTTTGTAACTTGAAATATCTTTGAAATTCCCCATTTCTTGCTTATCACTGAGGGGTTTGGGAGTTGGATATGCTTTAGGAAGTGGGGAGAAAAATTTGGATTCTTAGGTCTTAAATAAAAGTGAGAAGCAAAGTCTACATCATACTTTACAACTTTGTAAAGTTATAAAGTGTAATGCAAATTTTAGTTTTTGCTTGGGAGTTAGTAGGTGGTAAAGTGGAGGTTTAGGTGTACTTTGAAACTTTTTAAATTTTTAGAGTGAAAAAAACTCTATAGTTTCTATTTGTGTCTTGAAAAAAGGTACTTTAGCCCTTTTTAAGCTTTTACTCATAATATTTTATAGGTCTCCTCTAAGGCACAAGGTGTTTTGAGGTTTTTGGCATAAAAATATCAACATTTTTCTTGACCTTTTATGAGGTGATTGCTTACTAGTAATTTTTTTACCAGTAGCCTTCTAGATCATTGGGAATGGAGTCATTTGAATTTTATCACATCCTACTTGGAAAAGAAATAGAACTAGGAAATGCCCTAAACAAAAACCAAAATAGGGAAAACAAAATCTGAAACAAAGTAAAGAAGAAAAAATCCTAATGAGTTGTATAGTGTATAAAATCACTTATTTGTAAGAAACCAACTAATCTTAACATGTACAAATTTATGCAAAGAATTAAAAATTCAAAAGCATTCTTTGAGGTATATCCCATTGACTAGGATGGGTAGTTCTAATCCATCAATCTTGGACAACTATAATGCATTGGCTCCTTTGTAATCGGTTATGATTTATGGACCACTCCATATTACATTAAATTTTGTATGATTTCCTAGATTATCCCTCTCAACATCAGATTTTAGAACCATATCTCCTTCATTAAAGATCCTATCATATGATTTATTATCAAAATTTCTCTTTAATTTAGCATGACTTACTTCTAAAACCTCCCCCAGCTCCATGAGTTCTACTAAATGCATGGTCATAACATCATTTGTAGTTAATTCCAATTATTAAGTGAGTTTTAGAGATGATAAATCTATTGAAAGTGTAAGTCTATATTCCCTTATATATACCAACATAAATGGAGAATTTCCAATGGATCTTTTGGGAGTGATCTTGTTGATCCAAAATGCTGATTTTAGCATAGTGTGCCAAGCCCTCTGGTTATATTCCATTATTATTTTTATAATCCTTATGATATTTTTATTGGTAGATTCCACAAAAACATTACCTTATGGGTAATAATGGGATGAGGCCTTCAAGTATACATTATGTTTCATTTCCCATTCATTCACCTCAGTGCCCACAAAAACTTTGGAATTGTTTGAGATAATGGTGTAGGGGACACCATCTAGTGAGAATGTTGTCCATGAATTCTAAAATAGATACTTCCATGGCATATCACATACCCCTTTTTGTGGCTTGGAAAATTTAGTGAAGAGATATCACATAACCTCTTTGGATCTATTTCAAGGCTTTATTTAGAGACTATGTGTCTTATAAGTTTCCCTTCATGACTAAAAATATGTACTTCTTTGGATTGAGGGAAACTCCAAACTCTCTACACCTTTCACAAACTTTCCTAAGGTGATCTAGGTGATTATTGACCTATTTTAAATAAACCATGATGTCATCTAGATACACTAAGATCATTTTGTTGATTAAACCCTTGAAATACATATCCATGACCTTTTAGAAGGTATACATAGCATTGGTTAGACTAAAAGGAATCTTCTTGTAGGCGTATATTCCCCATTTGGTAGTGAAAGTGGTCTTGAACTAGTCAAATTCCTAAACTAGGATTTGGTTATATTTAAAATAACCATATAGAAGGGAGAATATCTCATATATGTATACTATTTAGAGGATTTTATCCATGGGTATAAGGGGATAATGATCCTTCAAGGATGCTTTGTTCAGGTGACATAAATCTACATAAATCCTAATTTCACCATTATTTTTCCTAATAGGGACCAAGTTATCAACCCAAGATGAGTGTTTATTTGGGAAAATAATGTTGGATTCTATCAACTTGAAAAACTCACTCCTCATCAATGGATCTATTTTTGGGTTCATTGTGCTCTATTTTTGTCTAACAATTTTAGTATTCAGGTCAAGCTCTATTATGTGTTGGGCTAGGCTAGGGTCAAAACCCCTTAGATCTTTGTAACTCTAAGCAAAGTTATCATCAAATTATTGACATAATTCAATAAAAACTTGCTTATTAGAGGTATTACATACCTTTTAAATCTTCAAAACCTTTCCTTATAAGATGGATAATGGATCATAGTCTTCTTCCTTGATTGTGAGATTTTTATTCTCACCCTTCAATTGATCATCAGAGCTAAAAATACTTTATAAAGTAATAACACCCATGGGAAAATTTTTAGTATTTAGTTGAATTATTTTCTCCCCATACTATTCTTGGAGCCTTGACTAATTTTTATCAAATCATTTAGCCTCATCTCACATAACGTTAACAATTTATTCATCATTATCAAAAACTTGCCAGTTGGTTGCATTATTAAGAATGGATGGTCTCACTATTATCTTTACATGCTGACTATTGTCCTTAATTTATTTTGGTAGATTATATTGAGAACCCATCAAGGCCATACAATCAACATCCTTGTTTTGTTTTTTTTATTTTCACTACAATGTTTAAATAAATAAAATGTTCAAACATGTGCCAAACCCTATCTTTGTAAGATATCATTATGTTGTTCTTGGTTGTGCCTCTTGATCTTACCTAGTGAACAATCAGTTCACTATCATTGAAAACTTGTAGTGACTAAATCCCCCTTTATTTTTACAACTAGAGACCTCAAATCAATACTTCATATTCCAATACATTATTAGTGTAGCTGAACTATAGTCTAAAATAATAAGAAATAACTCTCCTTTTGGGGAGAGACTAAGACAATACCAACACCTACACCATTCTTGATCCTTGAGCCATCAAAGTATAGTTACCATATTCCCTTATGATATTCTATTGGTTTAAAAAGATTTAGGATGATCACATCATATTCATGGATGTAATACATACCCAAACCTATTTCCTTGACATAATCATAAGGGTAGAACTAAAAAGTTGATCTAGATTGATCAAGGCAAGTGTCTAGGATTTATTCCAAGGGTATTTCAACTTCATGATCAAGTTATTCTTCTTGGTCTTTCACTATGTAATTCATATCCATAGGTACATGAGTGTATGGTTCAATGTGGTCTTTGGTAATTGGTTCAACCCTTATGCTTACTCTAGTCCCATATCTTGTCCTGAGAAACATATGTGACCAATCAACAAATAGGTACCCTCCCATTTTTGTAGTGAAGTCTTGGGAAAGGAAGATGGAAAAATAAGGGGTTAGGTCAATAACCAAGATGTATTAGGATACATATATGCTTGGAAATACATGGATGGTAAGGTTTAGACATTTAATAACCCCAATTATTTTGACAATATTTCCATCCAATTGAACCATGCCTTTTGTGATAGGTGTATATCCAACACCTAGTGTATTTTCTATTTTATTAGGCATAATAGAGCTACTAGTCCTAGAGTATATCACACAATTATTGACAATATTTTTGAAAACTATGAGGGAAAGGTATATATGAGGGGTCTTACCAATTTGACTTACTTTTGTGTCTACTTTCAATTGACACAAGCTAATTATTGTAGTGGGTCCCTTAACTGAGACCTCACTATTTATTAGAAAAAATTTAGAGCTTGCTATAATAATTCCCTCTATGCTAGGATGGAAAATGCTTCCCACATGGTAAAATTTAAGTTAGTACTTTTCATTTATTCTACAATACTGAAAGGAATTCTATCAACCTTTTCTTATGCCTTCACATGAGCTACCTCTTATTTTATGAGATTTAAGATCGATAGTTTTTGCTTTAGCTAAGCCATCAACATATTGGGTGGCTTTTGAATTATGTTGTTTTTCGAAACCTTTTATACAAATTTAGATTTTGTATCTTAATTACCCTTAGGGGTTGATCACCTTCTATTGACCTTTTCTTTGAGCACATATTTTTTGCTACTAAACTACTACCATTAGTCAGTGCTTCCCTTAGTTTATTTCATAAAAATACTCTTTTTTCCAATTTAAAAGAGTGGTATAATTTTGAATAGGAACCTGTACCTCTTATTATTGAGTAGTAGTTTCCTCTTGCTACCTTTGGGGATTTGATATGCTTTGTACCATCAAGGCTTAACTAATGACACCCTAAGGGTAAGCATTTTGATAATGTGGTTGGGCATAAGGATAACACCAACTCATATTCTTGGGATAGGTTATTTTGGATAAGAATGATGGCTTTAAAAGTACTTAGGGTAGCTAGAGCATAAATATTTGGGGGCTTTACTTGCATGATTTGGCTTTGAAGTTATGAATTACCTTGGTATGGCTGCCTATTGGGTTAATATGCCTAATTAGATGGTTGATAAAACATTAGAATCTGAGGATAATTCTTCCCATATTAAATGAGTTAATTTTTGGCTCTTTTTACAATTCCATAAGCATTGGGGAGTGTGATTCCACCCATATATTGGATCATGATAGCTATATCACTATTTAAATCTCATAAAAAGTACAAGAAAGCATTTTTTAGGGATGGTTTGACCAACACTAGGATCTCATTCCACATATTTTGAAAGTGGAAATTAAAGTCACTCATGAACTCATGGCGGTCCTATTTAATGGTGGTTATTTACCCAAATATATAGAGGTGGTCACTCTTATCCTTAAATTGTATGCATAGGGTAGAACCTAGATCATCCCAAACATGGATAGAATTAGGAAGCAGAATCTTACACCATTGTAGTGTTTTGCCCTTAAATGATTATGATAACAACATTTTATTATGAAATGTTATGAACCAAATAGATGTTTGTAACATCTTGAATGTGATTTATGGGTGTAGTGGAAGTTTCACCAGTAAAATATGGAAGTCTTTTTAGAGTCGAGGTGGGTATACCATCATATTAGGCCAACATAAGTGTGTTGACTCCATTGAATGGTATAAAAATTTTATTTCTCTATGCCATAGTGGGAGGTATGAAAAAATATGGGTATTTGTGGGAGATGTAGATATATTTTAGGATTTACCCTAGGGTTAGGTAAAATTGATCTTGATTTCTTTTTATATGGAAAAGATAATTCTTGCAATCCATCCCTCTTACCTCTAGTAGATGATCATGTTTATATCTTTGGCATACATAAATGTGAATTTAATGAAATTTTAAGCCAACAGAGTCACCAAGTGCTCTTGAGATGTGTAATATGTTTTCTCAATGATTTTTGAGAATAGCACCAATTTCTTAGATATGATCTTTGGTCCCTCGGGTGTGCCAAAAACTATTATCAATTAGATTTTGCACCTGTTATGTTTTGTAAAAATTGTAATATATAGGAATCTAATGACATAATAGGATAACCTCAAAGTTGTGGGACCTTGGAAAATTGAGGTGAACATTTGGAGAAGGATGACTTCCTTTCACTAAGCTTAGTACAACCGATACATGACCAGTTCACTTCTAATTATAGCTTCTTTGTGATTTTGCTCCTAACTAGGGTTTTAACTTGTAAAGAAAAGAGTTTTAAAGGAGTTTTAAAATTGTAAATGGTGATACACCAAAGGTTTATAGTGGAAATCATTTCTTTATTTGTTTGAACATATTTTGAATAACAATATACTAAAATCTCCTAAAACACAATCTTACATGAGTATGAAATCAAAGGTAATATTGGACATTTTATCAAATAAGGAAAAAATCTCTTAATTTTTCCTCAAAATGATTTATAAAGGGCACTATAAATACCATAAATTATCTTATATTAATTAAATAAGACTTATATCATTCACAAATGTAATAAAATCCATACATACATAAGGTTGACACAAAATAAGGAAGGCAAAACTTTAGTATATTAATATTCTACAAGTTACAACATATAGATGAATTTATTAGAAGAATAAAAATTTATCTATTATAAAAAATATCCATGGGCTATGTAGAAGACCCATAATTATTAAAAAAATTACTCTCTTGAGAGAGAATAAGTCCAAAAAGTTTACACTTACTCCTAGAGAATGAAATCAAGGAGTGCTCATACAAGTGTCCTTATTTCAAATTAAAGAGCATCTTTGATGGAGTATAAGGAATAAGAGGACTCTACAAGTAGATAGGAAATTAGCCAAGTGTTGATGAAGGATAAAATGTTTTGGAGTCTTCCATTGTAACCATATCTCCTTGATCTTAGTTGAAGAAGATTCTCACCAAGAAATGGATTACCAAAATGAAACTTAATGTCTTGGTCAATATTTTAAAAAAATAGAATTATTTTTTCAATATTTTAATATTTAAAAACATAACTTACAAAACCTAACTTGTAATTTGTAGTTGATGCTTTTACAACTTATAAGTCACTCAACTTGTAAAAAATAAAAGTGTAAAATATAAGTTGCACTTTTTCAATTTAAACTTGATTAAATGATAATTAAAAATTACAAGTAACACTTTTTTAACTTAAAGCTAAGATCTATCAAAATGATAGTTGTAATTTAGAACTTGTAACTTTATAGTGTAGCTTAAAAAAATTGTAATTTACAAACTGCATTCTTCTTAAATAATTAATCAATGATAATGACATATGAGGATTCCTTTCCTTTTATTCTTTAAACTTCTTGATGTAAGCATAAAATCTATTGAATATTTCTTGTAAGTTATCTTCATTAGGATTAATTATGTAAAGATTACTAATGTCACATTTTATCATTACCTTAGATAATTCTCTAGAATAATCTTTGTAGACTTGGATATATTTACCCATCTGATCAATTCTATTGTGGTACTTGATAAATCAATGGATGGAATCCAAATTGAAATTTGTGTCATGTTATGACTCCCTCTTAATTACCTCTTTAAATTTATCTTGGTAATCTACCACCTCCCAAGACAATTTAAAAATTGAATCTTCAATGTCATACATTACATATGTGGCCTTGTCACTTGTGCTTTTGGCCTTATCAATAATTTCTCTAGGTATTCTAATATGAGCTTGGCTTCTCTCTCTAGCTAATCATGATCCAAATTAGTTTTGAGTATCCTTTTGGACATGAGGATGTCACTCTCTATCTGATCAATGTCCTACAACTTATGAAAGTAAATATTTATCCTTTCAACTTCTTCCTCATATTTATTTATTTATACCTTCAGAGACAAAAGGTCATACTTCAATGTCTTATAATAATATATGGCTAATCATATCATCCTATTTCATTTTGTGACTATTTATTTAGCCTATTCCTTTGTAGATCTACCCATTGTGCTAATTAATATCTATCATTATATCAAATATATCTTTATCAAGGAATTGAGAGAGAGATTATATGGGTTGGGATGGTTCAAGTGGATGTGTTGGGTCTATTACCATCCTTAGGATAGCCTTTAACCATTATACCTTGTTCTTCATCTCATCCTTATTTACCTTGTCACTATCCATTTTCTTGAAGAGAGAACTTGTGCTTGTTTGGACATCGTGTTTTAGTACCTCTCTCATTAGATGACCAAGGTGTACCTTAGATACCTGATAATCCCATAGCTCTAAATAATTTTTATATTTTTCAAGTTTGGGAGATGCTATCTCCACATAATTCTCCCCTATTTCATCATAAGAGACTCTATAAATGGTTTTGGAACCTCTCTTTGGTCATTTATATGTTTTTAATAGACTAAAATCTAGGGTGTCAGGAGATATCATTTGTTTCCTCTCTTTGGAAACTGATTATGCAAACCAACTAAGAGTGGATACAAATGAATCCTATGTTATACCAATGACCACTATTACTTGTGAATCTATGATTTAAGTTACCATAATATTAGTTACTATAACAAGTGCCATATCTACCATTGGCATTAACATTAAGTCCTCGACTAATGATTTGTTTATCTCTACCCCATTGGTGGGTGGATTAGCCATAATTGTGTTAGTGGGCTTATCTATTTACACCTCCTTGGTGGGATTTTGGGACATTATGAGGGTGGAAAAAGGTAAGGATATTTGGATGGGTTGAGTAGATGTGCTTACAAGGGGTATGGAAGCTGAGAGTGACATAGGTAGAAAGGTAGGCATGTATGGAGGTAACAAGGGAACTCATGGAAGAATAGTATTTAAGGTATTAAAATAATCTATTAGTGTGGTTATAATTACTAGAGTTGAAGTAGTGCATAATGTGATGGAATATGAAGATAGAGTTGTTACCAGCCTAGTGGTTGTAGTAGATAGTGGGATTGTAGTGAGAATGACTAAATCAACATCCATGTATTGTTGGGTGATATTGGTGATCAATGGGGCAATAGTAAATATATGGGATGAGGTGGAAGTGATTATAGAAGAGGGATATGAAGATGGGATTGGGATAAATAATTAAATTGATTAGCTTACTGTAAAGGGGACCACTAGCACTAGTGGGATAGATGAGGGAGTAATTACTTACACTAGTGGGTTGTATGAGGGAGTAATCACTAGCATAGGTTAGATGGTATAAATAGGAGAAGGGGTTATAATATTTGAATCCTATATATAAACTAGTATTTCTTGGTCCTTTGGTTGGGTTACTAACACTTGGATGCTAGAAGTGGTCCTTTTGGCCTTTTTTTTACTTCCCTTTATGTGAGACAACTGGTCCCACTACCTAATTTACTTGGGTGCCACTGTTAGAACCCTATGTTTCTTATATCTCTACCCCTTCATCCTTTGAATTTTTTAACCTATTTATAATGTTTAGGCTCTCTTTTTTATCTTTAACCCCTTACTTCTTAACTATTTTAAAGTCTTTTTAATGACTGGGGTAGTCCTATATAATAAAGAAAAGGATTCAGGTGAATACCACCTAACTTAAAGAAGGGGTTAGAGGTAGATATGATTATCATAATACACCTTATCAATTAGCTATTCCTCATATTTAAAATCTTTTGGAACTAGTGCCATATCATAGTTATTAATTTTTTTGAGGGTCATCCTTTAACAATCCCTCAAGCTAACCTCTTCCTCATCTTGTATGTCCTCCCAATAATCTTCATGAGAGGGATTGTGAGAAAATGAAGAACCCAACCAACTGGAAACAAAACCTATAATATCATAAAAGGGCCAAGCATCAAGGGTTTCAAATTCATCTGAGTCATTTTTTCCTCTACACATTTGACCTTAGATAAGGAAGGGCATGTATATCTCCCTATACTGATAGGGAAGTGTATGCATGTTTTGTGCCTTCTTGATAAAAATTTGTGGGTTTTCACTAGTTTTCTTACAAGTTCCATTAGGGCCCACTTATCACTGACATACCTAGGAAGGGTGTAAGGAAACCCACTAAAGCTGTTAACTTTGATATAGGAAAATGTGGGGAACTGGATGAATTATGATCCCCAATTTAAAATTTATATCATTAAAACATTAGAGAAACCTTATCTTCCCTAGTTCTTGTTCAAACATAGTTATGATGAAGTAGATGAGGGCATCATTAAATATTATAAATTATTGTTTACTCCCATAAAAAGTAAGATCATGATAGTAATTATAATCTTTGTTAACCTGATTGAATACTATCTCTAACCTTGGGAGTGCCCTACCTTTTTCCAAAGCATAGATGAGGTAGGAGGTCATGTAGAGTTTGCCATTAGTTTGAACCTATATCAACTATTTTTGAATGGATTCACTAATCAATTGAGCCCAATGAATGTATTTGTATTTTATTGGATTACCCAAATATGCTAGTACATCCAATCTTGGTAGTTCTTGGCATTTGGGCTTCTTGTAACTCTATGTAAGAGAATAATGATGTCCCCTACCTCGTCATTTAATTCTATCCTAGTTAGGGTCTTAGTTATTCTTAAGGTTGAAGATTTTGGTATCTTCAACCATTGTTTGTTTATAATCCATGAATAGGCTAAGGTATGGTCTTGATATAATTTCTTGGAGGAGTCAGGAGTAATATCTATATAAATTTCAAACTCTAAGATTAAAAACATAGTTTCAATGAAATCTGGATCTAGTCTCATAATATTTTGCCCCTTATCATTCACTACCTCCTTTTTTTATACATCATAATGTTTGGCCATAGTGAACACAATCTTAGGGCTTTGTATTGAAAATGTGAAGGCTAAAACCTGAGGTAAACAACTATCATATATGCTCTAAATCTAGTCATTTTTGAATTCCACATTGATCCTAGTCTAAAACTCAGCTATGTCTATGTGGCCCAGGTTAGTGTCAGTTATCTTATTGATGTTAGAATCTAATCTGGAAGGGATACTAGGTCCCTTTGAATTGAAATTCATCTCTTTTCTTGACATATACATTGGAAAAATGGGTCAAGTAAAATAACTACAGATCTAGTCAGGGTTTGGGTTTGTAACTATATGTAAGATTTCTATGTTTAACTTTGTAACATTTTGTTATGCTTCTATAGGGGTTCTACTCTGATAGGAATATGGTATGCAATATTAGTGGAAAAACCTAACATAATTAGTAGGGTTTCAAAATACAAAATCACTTGTAAAGTCTAACCAAAGGCCCAATGAGGTTATAGTTTGTAATTGTAAGTCATATCTCCAATGGGAACTCAGGATGAGAAAATAAAATGGGTCTCCAACTAGATTTGAGTGGGTATTTTAGGTGTTTATTTAGTTAGAATTTGTGTGGGATGTTGATGTTGAGAAGAAAAAAAGGATATCCACCTAGACCTAGACAATTTTAATAAAAACCCTAAGGTAATTGCAACAAGTACTTAGACCAATTTTAGTAAGATTTTAACATATGAATGCAAAAACTAGAATTTGTGAGTAAATGAAAAATATTTTGACAATTTTAGATAGAATCCCTAAGTACAACAAGGGAAAATAATTAATCTTCCGTAAAAATAATAATGTAGGCATATGTGACCTAGGAGAATATTGGGGATGTATGCATAGGGTATGTAATTGATAGATCTAGTGTTCATTTGCATCACTTGGATATGGTAGTGAATGGATCTAGTCATGGAATTTATTGACTTAGAGGTGAATAGAATATAGTTCATAATGTCACTTGGAAATGGAGCTTTGGTTTTAAATGTTAAAAATGATTAAAAAACTTGAATTATATACTAGAACCCATAATAAATTCCATGCATGCCACTAATGATGGTAGATGGGTTAATAGGTATAAATATGGTTTTTTAGAGTCGCTTTACAAGTTTTCAACTTGAAATATGTTTGAAATTAATTTTTTCCCATTTTTTATAATGGGTTTTGGAGGTAGAGATGCTTTAGGAAGCAGGGAGTGGAATTTAGATTACACTTTACAAATTTACAAAGCTGTAAAGTGTAATGGGATTTTTTTTTCTACTTAGGTTTTTTTAAATAGTAGGAAGTGGAGTCTGCATTTCACTTTACAAATTTGAGAAGTTCTAAAGAGTAATTTGAATTTTAGTTTCCATTCGGGACTCATTAGGTAGGAAAGTGGAGGATTAGTTGCACTTTACAACTTTACAAAGTTGCAAGGTGCACAAAAATCTCTGATTTTTGCTTGTCTTTAAAAATGGGACTTGCACCATTTTGAAGCTTTTACTCACAAAATTTTATAGGAATACTCTAATGCACAGGGTGTTTTGAGGTTTTTTGCACAAAAAAATAATTTTTTTTAATTTTAGCATGCAAGATACTATGCTTTAATATCTATTGTATGTGAATGCAACTATAAAATTATGAATGATTTTTATGCAATAACTATGAAAGATGAATTATTTTTGGTAATTTCTATGTGTGAGCTAATATAATTAAAAAATTATATAATATAATAAATAAAATAAAAATAAACTAAATTCCCCATCCTGAACAAAGAAGAGGGTAGTTGGAAAAGAAGAGATCTAAAACTAAAATTTAATGATCTTCATAATGCTAACTTGATGCTAACTCTATGTTTGTTGCTAAAAAATGATGCAAGAATTCTCTAGTAAGAAGAAACACAAAATAAGATAAATAAAATAAAAATTTTATGAAAGAGATAAATAAATAGTGGTTGGCTACTCATTAATAACTTAGTACTATTTTTTAAGCTCATGGGTTTCTTCCTCCAATTCTAGTGGGTTACTAGAAGATTGCTATGGAACTTAGGTTGAGTTATTCAAAATATATAGAAGGTAAATGATATATATCTAGAACCTATATGTTTAAATAATAATACAAATTTTAGATTAAAAAATCAATTTAAAAGTATTTATTTATAAGGAATGGGAAAGGGTTTCATGTGAGAGTTAACTGAATGCATGACTTAGTGCTCATTGGAGTTAACTTAGAGGTAGCTAAAATTAGTTTGAATATGATTAGGAATGAACTAGAAGATTAATAAGGAAAATGTAATAAAATAATACTCAAAATGAAATATTTATAAACATGGAAAAAACTAAAAATACATGTCTCGGAAGTGATTTTTAAAAATCATATAACAATATCAAAACCACCACTTTATGTTGGTGGTAGTTAGAAAATCTATCATGTTGGTTTGTAGAACTATCATGGTGGTTTAGTTGCATAAAATCAAAACCTAAAGTTAGAAAAAAAAACCTAAAATTATGAATTTTAAATTTACAAAATTCCCAAAAAAGAGGAAATAAGATAGGAAAGAAAGATAAGATCAAGTTTAGGTCCTTTCGTCATCATTAGATATTATGCAATGTTAAATGTGAAAAAAATTAGGTACAAACATATTTTCCCTTCATAAAGATGCCTTACCATGACTCAGTGAGGGTGTTTATATTGAATAGTGGCACAACATAAAGGAAAATGAGGATTAGGAAGCTTACATTACTTACATATTTAGTGCAACAAAACCATTCAAGATGTCTTTTAGACTTGCAAAGAAAAGATGGGAATCAAGTATAATTTTATGAATAAAGAAAAAAATTATAAATTGATCAAAAAATGGACAAGCATTACTTACCATTTGTACTAGGATTAAAAATATTAATTGAATAATCCCATTTATGGATTGATCTTAGTTTCATATGATAATATGTCAAACTAAAAGACTCAGAATGTAAACAAAAATGTTTTCTGAAATAAAATTATGTGAAATGTTTAATATATTTTGTATTGAAGTGAATCAAACTAGTATATCTACACTATTGAAGTTTAAATATAACATGATATAGTAATATAAAATAAAATATAGAGTTTATAATATGATAAAAACAATAAATTTGACAAGATTATCAAAATATAGATTAGATCTAATTTTATGTTGACTCTGTAGGCCATTAATTGGCATGAACTGATAATAATGGTCTATGAATTACATTGAAACTAAAATCAAAATTTTATATTGTACTAAGACATGAAAGAATTAGGAAGATAAGGTAATTTTGTAAAATTTTACTTTGAATCTGGTAGTGTCTAAATTGACTTTACATATGATTTTTTCATTTGGGTGCATGATGCTATCAGAGATGCACTATTGATAATATGTGGGGACTACTTTCATGTGCAAAAGTCCTACAAAATAAAAAATATATCTCCTACACAATAAAAAAATATAGATCAAATGTAAACTATGGGAACAAGATTATGGGAATAGTCAATCCACCCTTATAAAATATCATGTAATATTATAAGGGTAGATTACCTTAGGTTGTTGTAGTTATCCCTTATAGGGTGATTATGTGATCCATGATTATGAAACTATATGAATGTAACTAGAACATTGATTGGAATTATTTAATATGGATGAGCTTGACTTAAAATAAAATATATTCAGACTTAGCCTATGACGATTAGAATGTAAAAGAAGAAGAAGAAATAGTGCTCTTTTACTTGGTGTGAAATAGAATTGTCTAGTGATTGTTAGATGTATTTAAATAAGTTTTGACATGCTTATATAGAGGAATATTTTAAATATTTACACTAAAAAACCTTGATAAAAGTGTTGGAGGGTTAACATATATTGATTGAAATTTAATCTTACCAATAGAGCATATGGTATAAGGCCACACTAGTGGACCAAGCTACATTGTGGTATTGTCTAATCTAGCATGGTCATGTCCTAGAAGGACAAAAACTACCAGAAAAGGTCATATAGGTGTTTTTAAGTAAAATAAGGATGTATAAATGATTTTATGAGTAATTTCAAGATAATTTTTAGTGTATTCTACCATACATATTATAATTCAACATAATGGCGAATAGGCCAAGTGAGGTAACTATGTGAATTGTAAACATTATCAAGTAATTATTTAATTTTATTTGTCTACAAGAATTAAAACATTAATATTTTTGGTGTCTGGGTTTTAAAATGTTATTAAATCTTGGAAAAACTTTGTAATTCATTAAAATATTCAAGAAATATAAAGGAATATTTTTAATATTTACACTAACAAACCTTGATAAAAGTGTTGGAGGGTTAAACTATATTGATTGAAATTTAATATTACCAATAGAGCATAGGGTATAAGGCCACACTAGTGGACAAAGCTGCAATGTGGTATTGTCTAATCTAGCAAGGTCATGTCCTAGAAGGACAAAAACTACTAGAAAAGGTCATATAGGTGTTTGTAAGTACAATAAGGATGTATAAAGGATGTTATGAGTAATTTCAAGATAATTTTTAGTGTATTCTACCATACATATTATAATTCAACATAATGAAAAATAGGTCAAGTGAGGTAAATATGTCAATATTAAACATTATCAAGTAATTATTTTCCTACAAGAAGTAAAACATTAATATTTCTGGTGTTTGGGTTTTAAAATGTTATTAAATAATGGAAAAACTTTATAATTCATTAAAATATTCAATAAATATAGAGGAATATTTTGAATATTTAAAATAACAAATCTTGATAGAAGTGTTTCAATTTAATTTTACCATTATAGCATAGGGTACAAGGCCACACTAATGGATAAGGATGTAGTGTGGTCTTGTCTAATCTAGCATGGTCATGTCCTAGAATAACAAAGACTACTAAAAAAGGTCTGAAAGGTGTTTGTAAGTAAAATAAGGATGTATAAATGATGTTATGAGTAATTTATAGATAATTTTTAGTGTATTCTACCATACATATTATAATATATAATAATGTAAAATAGGCCAAGCAAAGTAAATATGTCAAGATTAAACATTGTCTAGCAATTAATTTATTTTATGTGTCTACAAGAAGTAAAAAATTAATATTTTTGGTGTTTGGGTTCTAAAATATTATTTAATATTGGAAAAACTTTATAATTCATCAAAACATTCAAGAAATATAGTTTTTAAGATATTATTTTTTGCAAAAATGGAATTTAAAAAAAAATAGTTGGAAATTAAACTATAAATTTAAAAAATATTTCAAATTTGGAAGTAATTTATCCATTTCCACTTTTCTAAAATTAAGATTTGGAATTCATGTGATGGAATCATGAAATAGTGAAGTCAAAATGAATAATTAGAGGAGAGAATGGTAGGATTACTAGTGGTATCATGAATGGAAAGACACATGTATGTTATCTCGAGTTTTGTGAAAGAACCCTATATTTTAGATTTTGTTGAAAAAACACCCTAGGGCTAGTGAAATTTCATTTTTTTAAGTGTGGATGGAGGGGATTAATGAAACATTATAACTAGGAAAATGTTAGGTTTTTATGAAACTTTGATTTTTTTTGTTTTAAGGGGATCTTTGGGAAAATAGGCACACTTTCCATCTCTCTATGGAGATGGTTTTAATAAAAATTGATGTCTATGAAACCCACACACACCCACACCCCACAAATAAGGATCCATATTAATTCATCACACTCCTATCCATCTATAGTGCCTACATTACAAAGGATAAAAGAGACGCTAGATAATGCTTTACAATGCCAGTTTTTTATTTAAAACATTATCTAGCATCTCTTTAATCCTTTGTAATGTATGCACTGTAGATGGATAGAAATGTAATAAAGTACTGTGGATCCTTATTTGTGGTAAAATTATATGGATCATTCTTATACATTAGTATTAAAATATAATGTATGAAAAATTAATATCATGAATGTTTATTAAATACAAATTCATTAATGGGTGTTTTGTAGGTAATGAACAAGCTAGCTTATCCACATGAAAAATGATTTTAAACTTGAAATAGAGAATGAAGGGAAGATGGGATATGTAGAATAATGAAATAAAAAAATTACACATCAAAATTTCACAAGGAATAAGAGGTTGACCTAATCCTTACAAGTTGCAGTATAATTGTACTTCTTACGAAGCTTATAAAATGCGATTTTTTTTGGATTAGTCTAGACTTAGATCAAGATATGGCCAACAAAGACATAATCGGTAAGGTGGGGAGGTTATTATTATATAATAGACATCTAAGTAATATTTTTAGGGATTTTATTACTTTTTGGACACTTTTTGTATTAATTTTTATCTTGTTTTTGTCTTTGAGACTCCCTAAACTTAGTCTCATGTAACTTTAAAGATGCATGGGCTTATCATAAAATATTAAATTCAAGTGAGTAATGCAATCTACAGATAATTCCAACCCCATGCAAATAGTAAGATTCAAGGGATCATCATTGAGGACCA